>CM032478.1:9052324-9072107 GCA_019059595.1 Marasmia exigua
TATTTTATTTTAATTAATATTTGATTGTCATGTAGTATATTATGCATCTAAGGCACAGTATAACAGGAGCGTTTAAAGAAAGCTCTTGTTATATACTGTCTTAGGTATGTTTCATCATCATCATTTCAGCCAATAGACGTCCACTACTGGACATAGGCCTCGTCCAATGATCTCCACACAGATGGGTCCTGTGCCGCCCGCATCCAAGGGATTCCTACGACCTTCACCAGATCCTCGGTCCACCTTGTGCGAGATCTGCCACTGCTTCGACCTCCTATACGCAGCCTCCACTCGAGGACCTTTCTGCCCCATCGGCCATCTGATCTCTTCGCAATGTGCCCTGCCCATTGCCACTTGAGGCATGCAATTCTTTGGGCTATGTCTTGACATTGGTTCTCCAGCGGATCACATCATTCCTGATACGATCACAATGAGACTCCGAGCATGTATGGTATGTTTAGTAAACAAAATATTTCAATCTATCTTTCGTGATCGTAATGTAAACAAAGCGAAAGTCCGTTCGGCTAGTCCAATCGGCGCGCGGCAAATTGTTCCGGTAGATTGTAGGAATCGGCCGGAGACAAAGCGAGATTAGCTCAGCTGCACTTGACCCAGATGCGGTGCATAACTGCATTCGATAATCTGGGTACATAGTGTTATTAGTATGGTTGGTGATGTCAATGATTTGAATGCGAGGTAATTGAATATTTGTGAATGAAAACACAAACAATAGCCAGAGAAAAAATTCACAATATTACTTATTTTATTTATTTAATCTCATATTTAAACCCTTATGGTTGGATTTTCCCAAAGGTTTATGATACCAATTTCAGCGTATGACTACCTTATTTCTTACTACCTTATAATAGAAATATAACAATCCAAATCGGACAACTCAGTGAATAGTATGCATGATCGATCAAACATACGAGTACACAAAAAATCATAAAAATTGGCACACGTCGATCTAAGAGCTTCGTCCGTTTTATTTAGTTCCCCATTTTCTGTAAATATAATACCAAATAGTTTCAATTACATAACCAAAAAAAAAAATGGATACATTTTTGCTGATAATTTTAAAAACACCATGATTTTCCAAAAAAAAACATTGACAGTTTCCTTCTAATTTTAAAAAGATTATACGTGCTTTTTTACGTTGAAGCCAGTCAAAACCAAAGAGATCTTAATTCGATCAGGCGTTTGAATATAAAAAAGTGAAGGTAAGAGATAAAACAGTATGTCATAATTACGAGAAATTGATATAATCAATCTAAGATATGGGTACAGAAACGTATAAAATGGGTTTTCGAATGTTATATGCTTCCCACTTAACAATATTTTACACCCAATATTCATACTCTTTAGGGCACACCAGCGACGCCAATCGATTTTAATTTTTAGCTACTAAACCGGATCTATTTTAAACAATTTCGGGATTACAATCTCTTGGCAAACACTTACATAATTTATAAAATAACCATGCACAAATGTTGAGTCCATTTTTGTACGCGAAAAATTGATTCACGCCAAAAGCGGCCGCTTTTGGCGGTAATTCAAAATTCGAGTGCAAAAGCAGACCAAACAGTTAACTATAAGTATTAAACAAATAATATAGGTGTTTGCCGAGAGGATGTTTGTTGTAACCCCGAAATTGCTTAAAATAGATCCGGTTTAGTAGCAAAAAATAAAATCGATTAGCGTCGCTAGTGTGCCCTACCCGTCACCTTAAGGAAATGGAAATAACGATTCAATTACTCTCAGCGGTTCACTATCTGATGTGTTTATAACTGCCACGTTACAACAGTCACACTAGTAGTACACAGTAAAAACAGTAGGTATACCTGCCTACTGGTAGGTGAGTAAAGTTAACTCCCCTTCTCCCCGATTATCTTCAGTACAATCTCTCGCTCAGCGAAATACTGCGGCGCTGCTTCATTTCAGTGAGGCCGTGTATCTATCCATCATTCCACACTTTTTATTCCACATTTGAAAACCATTCTGATCCGTAGGAGAGCCACGCTTCGGCATGAATGGGCCGACTCGACCGGAGTGATACCGCGGCCTCACAGAAAACCGGCGTGAAGCAGCACTGTGCTGTGTTTCGTTGCGTGAGTGCGCGTAGTTTAAAGGTTGGCAGCGCACTTGTAACTCCAGTGGTGTCGCAAGTGTCTATGGGTGGCGGCAATCGCCATCAGGCGATCCATCTGCTTGCACCTTTCATATATAAAAAAATAACGATGTTCTTTGTTTAGGTACTAAATATTTACCTAAACACCCTTCTTCATCTTAGCGTGTAATTCCCGGTTGCGTCCAAAGCTGTCGCTATGGAGCCCAGGGTACGCTTAGACCATGATTCAGGATTGGGGGGTCTAGTAATTACAATGAAGCGACTGTCGGTCTGACCTTAGAAACCCTTTAACTGGGGAACCAGACAAACTGAATCATGGTTACACGTTTCAGAAACTTTTTCCGAAACGTGCCGGTTTCCTCACGATGTTTTCCCTCACCGCTGAGCAGATGGTAGTGGTAGAAATACGCACATAGATTTGACAAAACCATTGGTGCATGCTCGGATTCGAACCTCGACCACCTGCCATTCGTATCCATTGAGCTACCATCGCTCTTACCTATACACCCTACAATACTGGCTATCATCATATAGTGACACTTAACATATATCGAAAAACGTCTTAAAATATTGAAACGATGACATCTGCCCTGCATCGTGGGATTAAGAAGGTGAACAAGACGTCATACAGATTTATTAAATGCACTTTTACGTATTTAATAATCATAAGGCATAAATCCGCGGAGTTATGATGCATAAGTTACGCCAATACGTATCATTGTAAACTTACTGCATTCATAAGTTATATCTTATAGAGATAATGTAAGGACTACTTACAGATTTAAACTTAAGCCACCTTATTATAAATCGCGATCTAAAGTTATTTCCGTACTAAAGCTCATTAATATATTTCCAAAACGCAACGTTAAAGTGACGGGTAGGGCACACATGGTTATTTAATCAATAGTATAAGTGTTTGCTGAGAGGTTGTAGCCCCGAAAATGTTTAAAATAGATCCGGTTTAGTAGCTAAAAATTAAAATCGATTGGCGTCGCTAGTGTGCCCTACCCGTCACCTTAAAAGGAGCTGGCACGAATTTTGTTGCGGGACTATCCTTAGTTCGCCCACTGATAAGGATATTTAATTGATGGAAGTTTAAATAAAAAAAATACATAGGTATATATACCTATAACCTGTGTATATGCTTATTTTTTTAACCTCGATGGCGCAGAAAATTTGTAAAGATTTATTTTCAAATAAACCGGTTAAGTCAATTTTGGAACCGTTTTTTTTTATATGATAGGTGGCAGACGAGCAGACGGATCACCTGATGGTTAGCGATTGCCGCCACCCATAGACACCCGCGACACCAGTGGAGTCACAAGTGCGCTGCCAAGTGTTTTATAGGCACCAGAATACTATAGAGGGAGTGAACTCGTCGTGCCCCTGAGTCTCGTCATCTAGTGGATGCAGTACAGGAAATGTTGATTTGAGACGACAATATTGCGATATTGTCTGACCTTTTAAATGATTTATGTTACCGCAGTCAAGCGTTTGACCTCAATCCTACCTGATGTTAAGAGAAGATGAGGTCCAAGGTAGGACCATGCCCGAGAAAAGCCTATTCACTCTTGCCTTAAAGAGGCCCAAGTTACATGGTTCAGGAAATACATCAGCGGGCAAAGAGTTCCACAACTTGGCTATTCGCATCAGAAAGAAGTTTGCGTAGCGCTTAGTACGGATGGCTGGAACTTCAACCATATAGGGATATCTAATAATATCATCTATATATTTTACTCCAAATTTATATTACGATATTTTTTCATCGTAAGTATATATCCCGAAAACCTCATAACAGGTACCGTGAATAAAGTCCATTAAGAATGTTAGATCAACAATGTAAGCGAAAACAAACTATGTAAACTATGAAAAAATAACGGAGTATAATAAAGATTATTTTGGGTATGTTTGTGACGTGTTACTAGGTATCTGACACGTTATCTAATTCTATCATCAGCAACCCACACTCGTCCAATGCTGGACATAGGTCTCCCCTAATGCACGCCACTGCTCTCGATTTTCGGCCACTCCATCCAGCCCACACCAGCCAGCCTTCGAATGTCATCATCCCATCTTGTCGCAGGGCGTCCAACACTACGCTTACCGAGTCGCGGTCTCCACTCAAGGACTTTACGGCTCCAACGGCTGTCAGTTCTGCGGGTAATATGACCAGCCCACTGCCACTGCAGTTTGCTAATTCGGTGGGCTATGTAGGTGACTCTGGTTCTCTGTCGGATTATATCATTTCTGATGCGGTCCTTCAGAGATACTCCGAGCATAGCCCTTTCCATAGCCCTTTGAGCGACTTTGAACCGGTGGACTAGTCCAGCCGTGAGGGTCCACGTCTCGACACCGTAAGTTATGACCTAATTCTAATTATTTATCTTTTATTAAAGTTCAAGGGTCTTATTCATCAATGTTTGTTAAATTTTTGTTTGCTAAAACGGAGTTATAAAGATGTTTTTTGTTTCAAACGTCAAAACTGCTGAATAACAAAGTTTTAGTGAACGATTATGAATAAATCCCTTAAACTTTCATCACCTTATTACAAATCGGGATCTAAAGTTATTACCGTACTAAAGCTCACGTTATCTCGTTCCAACATGCAATATTAAAAAAGGGACCGGCAGGAGTTTTGTTCCAGGACTTAGTTCGCGCTTTGTAATAAGAGGATCAGTAATTTTATGAGAGAACGGACCATCATCATCATCGTCAGCCCATTTAAGTCCCCACTGCTGGGGCACGGGCCTCCCTCAATCACATGAGGGGTAATTGCCATACTCACCACGCTTGGCAAACGGGTTGGCGAGGGTTTTGGTATAAATGCAGAGTTTTCCTTCTCTTGGTGCTGATGATCATGAATGAATGAATGATATTTATTTGCGTAAAACATGGTGAAAAAGTTGGAATGACAGGTATAAGAGTACAGCACGTTTTGTCATAACATAGGACATGCAAATTTACAGGAAATTATTATATACCTACTAAAGACCAATCTTTTTCAAGATACATTAGGTACCTATTACACTACATTACTTATTACATTAGAATTACTCAGCAACTTTACCTTAGTCGCCTTTTACGACACCTCGGTAAGAGTGAGGGTGGCTTATTCTACTCTGCCGGGGACCACACGGCTGAGTAGAATACGAAGAGAACGGACCAACTTCCAATAACGATTGTATCTTTTCACTTTAAGATGTAAGATAACTTTACGTTGGATTCAGCCGATATTTGTAACAGTTTAGTTGTAGGTACAGTAGACACAATGCCCCTATTGAATGCAATTCACTTTTTAGTCCCAAAGGAAAGTAATTCGTGATGCGCCGGCAGTTTCCATTTCGGTCGTTACTCAAACTTTAAACTCTTGTTACAACTTTTTATGATCTTATAGTACCTAAATACATTTTAAAATAAATAATAATAAATAAAAAATAATAAATATTTCGCCGTAATATAATAGGCCGTGTGGTCCCGCCAGAGTAGAATAGGCCACCCTCACTCTTACCGAGGCGTCGTAAAAGGCGACTAAGGTAAAGCTGCTGGCAGGATCATCAGCACCCAGAGAAGGAAAACTCTGCATTTATATCAAAACCCTCGCCAACCCGTCTGCCAAGCGTGGTGCCCCAAACTACCCCTCATGTGATTGAGGGAGGCCCGTGCCCCAGCAGTGGGGACTTAAATGGGCTGATGATGATGATGAATAAATATTTCACAACATCACATACATTGATCTGACTCCGAGATAGGTAGCTCAAGCACCTGTGTTACGGATATCAGAATCAACAGTGGGATTACAAATATATACATAAAATACTTTTCTTTTGTAAATACGTATTTTTAATACATAGCAAACACCCAGCCCAACAATACATACAAACATCTTCATGGACACAAATGTTTGTACTGTGCGGGGATCGAACCCGCAACCCTTGGACCAAAGGCAGCGTTCACTACCACTGTTCCAAACGGGTCGTCAAATGAAGAAACACGTAAATTATGACGGCTTAATCCATTGATAAAGGTACTTATATAATTAGAACTTAACTTTAAAAAAAATCAAAATAGAGTAGGCGTTTCCTCCAGGTCTCCTTAGGTACTAGTAAAAAAAATGGCACCCTGATTACGCATTTGTCTGAAAGCACATTTTTTTACAGACTATAATTGTCGCTAGAGCACAATCTCAGCAGATGGAGAGTGATGAATATGAGTGATGGTAGCTCAATGGATACGAACGCGCCTTCCACGCAGGTGGTCGAGGTTCGAATCCGAGCATGCACCTATGGTTTTTTCAAATCTATGTGCGTATTTCTACCTTTACCATCTGCTCGGCGGGGAGGGAAAACATCGCCAGGAAACCTGCACGTTTCGGATAAAGTTTCTGAAACGTGTAACCATGATTCAGTTGGTCTGATTCCCCTGTTTCAAGGGCTGAGACGGTCAGACGGCAGTCGCTTCATTGTAATTACCAAATTACCAGACACCCCCCCACCAATCCTAGAATCATGGTCTAAGCGTACCCCGGGCTCCAAAGCGACAACTTTACACGCAACCGGGAATTACACGCTAAGATGAAGAAGAAGGAGAGTGATGAATACATCCATGGATGAAGAGGTCTAGGATGTGTGATCGCAAGTCAACCTGGGCAGACGAGCAGACGGGTCACCTGATGGTAAGCATTTGCCGTATCCCATGGACACCATCGACCCCAGTGGAGTCACAAGTGCACTGCCAACCTTTAAACCCCCCTTTCTCCCGGATTGGGTCTCCGGTACCCTCAATCACGCAGCACAGCACACAGTACTGCTTCGCGCCGGTTTTCTGTGAGGTCGTAGTATCACTCCGATCGAGCCGGCCCATTCATGCCGAAGCGTGGCTCTCCCACGGTTGTACAAGAGATTTAGCATTAGATAGAACGGAAACCTCCACGCGCATTTTCTTAAAACTAGGGCGAAGTTACGTCTCTACGGAAAACAACCGTACAATAGGCTATTTGACAAAATTCTGAAAACTATCTTAGGGTATTCATTTGTTTATAAGTAGCCCTAAAAAAATACTTTTCTGTTTTTCTTTTAGATATTTTAATAAAAAAACGAAAAAGAAAATGCAATATTCAAATATGCCGCAAAAACGCATCTTTTAGCAATATGGCGGCCAGTGACGTAGATTGTCCATAAATAAACATTGAGCTTGTTGGTGTTTCAGTCCTTCTTTTTTTTGGGATTATTTCTTCCTATAAAGGAAAGGCAATCAACCATAGGCAGTAGACTTACGCGTAATCTACGTCACAGGCCGTTTTTAGTCACGTGACCCCTGTTTAAAAAAGACGAATTTTGATGAAATAATGCAATATTTTTATCTCGCGTTATTACAAATCGCTCCACAAAAAATATATTACTGATGTTATAAAAGAAATGTATATTACTGATGTTATAAAAGAAATGGATTTGACATATGATAGGAAACGAACCTTAGACCAACACATTTTTCCTGTTTCCACAAAGGCGAAGTTACGTTCCTACAGCAAAAAGGTACAGTTATTATCAGTGGTACCTTCGTACAATTCGTACAGACCACCTGTTCTGCAAGAGATTTGGTATTTAATAAATAACTAACTTGGCCGTGTGGTCCCCGGCAGAGTAGAATAGGCCACCCTCACTCTTACCGAGGTGTCGTAAAAGGCGACTAAGGTAAAGCTGCTGGCATGATCATCAGCACACAGAGAAGGAAAACTCTGCATTTATATCCAAACCCTCGCCAACCCGTCTGCCAAGCGTGGTGAGTATGGCAATTACCCCTCATGTGATGGAGGGCGGTCCGTGCCCCAGCAGTGGGGACTTAAATGGGCTGACGATGACGATGATGACGATGATGAAATAACTAACCTTGGACCACACACATCTTTCGTATTTTACAAATCAAGGGCGAAATTACGTCCCTACGGCAAAGAGCCGTACAATTATTTACATTAATACTTCCGTACATTTCATGCAAGATGGTATTTGATAGAAAACGAACCTTGGACCACCCACACCTTTCCTGTTTTCACAAAGCAAGGGCGAAGCTTCGTCCCTACGGAAAACAGCCCTACAATTATTTACATTGAGACTTCCGTACATTGAGAATCGGCAGATAAACCGCTCCCATTGTTTTGTTAATGGATGCCATCGTTAACAATGGGAGGTAGGAAGAAACCCAATTTGTGTTTCTGATGGCGATATATTAGTACGAAGTATTGTGGCTGTTTCACTCCGCAATCGCAAATATACTTAGGTAACTACTTGTGCTAATTAACATACTACGATCCTAGATCATGATGACAGGTGGATTCCCTTTTCCGCACTTAGACTCTCAGTCCATTGTACGTAATGGTCGACTAACTATAGAAGCCAGCCCAGCTTCGCCCACAAGCGCAGAAGTTTCCTGGAAGCTTCACAAACTTCGCGGAGCGACCACACCGATCCGAGGATTTGTTCGCGCTGGGTAGTCACCGCATCCCACTACAGGATTACGTATGTGACGGATTTCTCCGCGTTGAAATACCCTCTGCATAGAAGGCTATCTGTCACGCCTATTGTAATCAAATGTATGTCATTGTCTCTATCAATACTTCAAGATCTCGTGAGGTTTTTGAGGCGTTTTGTGAGTCGCGGATTTATTGCTGGCATCGCTATTTTTGACTGCCTGCAGTCTGTGATTTGCGACCATCTCTGGTTTTGTTGTGCTGTGGATCTTTGGCGAATCCAAGTGCGTAGCTGCTCGCAGCTAGGGTAGTAGTAGGAGTGGCCCGCGCCCGCCACTCTCTTAGCGAGCGCATCTGCAGCGTTGTTGCCAATGATGTTCCTAGATCATCTCAGCAATCTCATTATTACCGCTTACGCCCAAAGCCTGGAGGAGCCCGGAATACCTTAGCTTAGACAATGATCCAGGAATCGGTAAATACAAGTTCCTATCTAAGATAAGATAAGAAACAATTTACTGACCACAATACATATAACACAACAGAAAACAAGGTACAAAGACAAAAGGTTGCGGCCAACAAGGCTCAGCCTCAGCATATGCTGTAACTGCCGCAAACAGCAGCTGAAGCGCAAGTTTTTAGGCTGAACTTCAATTGACTCCTTTGCCTTTGCATTAGAAAATATATACGTAGAATAGATTGACATGCAATACAAAAACAAGTGAAGTACCAGCAAGGGCAAAGGCCTCCATCATAGAATTCAAGTCATCGCTACTTTTGATGCGATTAGGCTTCATTGCCACGCTTGCCTAATGCGTATTAGTGATTGAGCACAAACCCGAGTTATCTTCGTGAGCGACAGTGGCGCCATCATTCGTTCTCTTAGATCTAATAAACTTGGACATCTTAGACCATATTATCACTTACCATCAGGTGAAATATGGTCAAACGCTTACCTATCTACAGTAAAAAAAAAAAAAAATTGGCAAACAAATAGAACTACTATCTCTATATAGATATAGTAACTAATAATTGTTTCCCAAAGTTATTTTATACCACTTCGTTTCACAGTACTTCTCTTTTGAGGCTCAAAAGAGAAAAAATGAGCAATCTTTACATTAGGTTTTATCTATATATATATATATCTATATCTTCTACAGACTATATCATCAAAACATTTCATGTTGGTGTCTGAACAGAGTAACAAGATTATTGATAACTTCACATAGAATAATTTTGTTTAGGTATAAGTACCTACATGTATATATGACTGTCATATCGCCGTCTAACGAATTAGGTACATTATACTAATCAAACTCAAATTTCGCCATATTCATATGCTACGGCTAATCAAGCTCCTTTTGTCATGTTATAATAGTGTCGTTAAAAATAAATAGCAATCAAATATTTGGAACATTCACTTTTCTTGCTATTATTGATGTAGAAGGGTACCATCTTTTTTATAAACTAAGTACGTCTTACCTTAATAGTAGGTAAAAGTAAATTCAAGTACGTACCTCCAATTTATAACAGACGTTATTCGGAATTGCTTACCGCAGCTTTCAAATCAAAAGATCAGCCAATTACCTGAAGAATCCAATCTTCGACGTTGACTAGAGTCCGCGCCACCAAAGAAGCCCCGTGAAAAGCGCGCATCAGTCGCCATTAAGATTCTAATTTGGGCTTTATGCCCATAAACACAAGGAATCTGAAATTGTAGATCCGTGTTTTGCCAGGAGACTTCTTTCATGCGGACTATAGAGTCCGCTTTGTTTTTTTTGTAAAATAAGTGCATGGACACCAACAGAACGGAACCGACCAAATTCAAATTTTCAAATTCAAATTCAAATTCAAATAATTCTTTATTTGCATAGGCTTGTACACAGCACTTACAAATCGTCATACATTTGAATGACTTAAAACTATTTATAAGTACTTATGTATAATTTACATGTTAATACATATATATGTTGATACATAAAATATACTAAAGAAATAAATAAACATAATGCGATTCTACCACCGGCTCGGAAAGTTGTTTCTGGTCGAGAAGATCCGGCAAGAAACTCGCCAGTTACTCTTTTTAATCGCCAACTTTTTTACAATGGTTTATTATCTTCATACCAAGTCATACAGTCTAATGCAACACAACATAGAATGAAGCAAATTAAATGCTAAATATGAGGTAAACCGAAGCGGACCAGTCCCCAAAGGTGGCACCTGTTCACAAGTATGACGTATGTGTCAGCCATCATTTCACTCAACCATATTAGAGGGAATGTAATGACCCGCCACATAACGCCACCACCTCAGAGACATTTGAGTGAGCATGACTACTTAGGTTCTCCTCATAGGTCACAAAGAGTAGTAGTTACTTAATCTAATACTAATAAACTGCAGGACGAGGTGTACAATAGTAGGTGGTTAGCATCTTGTCAATTATTGAATAATCAATATAAATCAATTTTATACAGTAATAAATGCTGCTAAGCCTAATTTATTAAAATTCAGTAATTATATAATATTAATGATTTTTGTTAATATATATGAAAATGTTACAAGTGTGCAGGCATGGAGGTCATTATGTCCATGAATCCTTATCATTTAAGTAGTCTACAATTTTATAGTATCCTTTACTCATTAAACAGGCTTTCACGTGAGATTTAAATTTATGCGTTGGTAACTCAATAACATTTTGTGGCAACTTATTGTACATTTTAATACTTAGACCAACAAATGAATTATTAATTTTTTGAAGTTTCAGATTTGGAATCGCGAGCTTGTGTTTATTTCTAGTGTTAAAACCATGACAATCAGATTTTTTCGAAAAAATATCCATGTTCTTTCGCACGTACAAAATACAGTCTAAAATGTATTGAGAAGCTACGGTTAAGATGTTAATGCTCTTAAATAATTCTTTTAGCGAATCGCGAGGTCTAAGGTTGTATATGGAGCGGATGGCCCACTTCTGCAATACAAATATAGTCTGTATATCAGCAGCAGACCCCCACAACAAGAGACCATAAGACATTACACTATGAAAATAACTAAAATAAACCAATCTCGCGGTTTCAATATCGGTCAGATGTCTAATCTTCTTAACCGCATACGCGGCGGAACTAAGTCTTCCCGCCAAGGCTGCGACGTGGGGTCCCCATTGTAATTTGGCATCCATGGTAATGCCAAGGAAAACTGTTGAATCAATGACTTCAATACGTTCATTATTCATAGTGATGTTAGTATTGACCTGTCTTATTGTCCTGGGCATTGTGAATTTTACACATTTAGTTTTCTTAGCATTAAGAAGTAAGTTGTTAGTGGTAAACCAATGGAGAACTTGTGACAGAGTGTCATTTACATCGTCAAACGTACTTTTTCTTCGGTCAACATTAAAGATCAACGAAGTGTCATCAGCAAATAGCACTACCTCACAAAGGTCTTGTGTAAAGTAAGGAAGGTCATTTATATATATCAGGAAAAGCAGAGGCCCCAATATCGATCCTTGGGGCACTCCCATCAATAGAGGAGTGCCTGAAGAATATGTCCCATTAATGTTTACTTTCTGAATTCTATCAGACAAGAAAGAATTTATCAAACTTAGTGAAATCTTGGACACACCATAATGAGCTAATTTTAACAACAATGTTTGGTGCGTAACGGCGTGCGACCAATCAAGGACAGCCTTTTGATATTTGTAAATTTAAAGACAGACGGCTAACTGAAGGTTTCCTAGACCTCGACGCTTTGTATTACTAATAAATAAATCGATAAGTAGCTAGTTAGGCCTATATTATTAGAATCCAACGAAATTGACGAGTTATGTACTTAAATTGTGAACCATTGTGTTAAGAGTTAAGGTGACGGGTAGGACACACTAGCGACGCCAGTCGATTTTAATTTTTAGCTACTAAACCGGATCTATTTTAAACAATTTCTAGGTTACAACCTCTTGGCAAACACTTATATTATTTATTATATAACCATGCACAAATATTGGGTCCAACGCGTACGCGAAAAATTGGTTCTCGCCAAAAGCGGCCACTTTTGGCGTGAATAAATATTTCGCGTTCAAAAACGGACCCAATGTTTTTGCATGGTTATTTAATAAATAGTATTAGTATTTGCCGAGACGTTGTAACCCCGAAATTGTTTAAAATAGATCCGGTTTAGTAGCTAATAATTAAAATCGATTGGTGTCGCTAGTGTGCCCTACCCGTCACCTTAAGATCATAATTTATTGATGAATGGCAATCTCGCGAATTATCTTATAATATAACGGTTTTTCGTAATTTTACGGTGAAAAACATAACCATGCCACACCGTTATTCCCATGCGTCTGTAACCCAAAAGCAAACAAGTATAGGTACCTATGCACAGAGAAGGGAGAACCAGATAAAAATGACGTCGATACTCTACTCTCTCTTTCTTTCTTGACCCTTCGCGCAGTCATTTTTATCTGCTTTCTCCTTCCTCAGGTGTCCATGAGCTGGCGCGGCAGAACAAGATCACCAAGCAGATTCTGGAGGCTTTTATTCAGAAGAAGTTGGGGCTATCAAGAGGGCATGTGAGGCCGCCGTCGATTCAGGATATAATTCCTATGAACATGATGGAGGAAAAGATGAAGAGAAGTCCTGCAGTCCTGGAGGCAGAGGAGGAGGAGCAGGTGGAGACGGAGCAGGGAAGCCAGGAGATCAATGAGGACGACCGAGATGGGCTGCAGAGCGTTGAGAGTGAACAGATAGACTCCATATATTCTGAAGGCATGTATCAGCTACTTAAGCACGGCACTATGGTTTTTATTCACAATTACAGCACAATCATTTAGCACCCGTACCTACAGTCAAAGAACGAAAAGGTTTGTCAGTTTTCATATTGTTTCGTTTGATACGCTATGAACACTTGTTATCTTTCGTGAATTTGTCAGAGTAATACCTGTTGCACAGAAAATTATGCTTAACTGTTAGATCAGAGTCAGTTATAGCAGTCTCCCTGCGTGATCGTATCAGAAATGATGAGATCCGCAGGAGAACTAAGCTTACAGACATAGCCCAAAGGATTGCATGCCTCAAGTGGCAATGGGCAGGGCACATAGCGAGGAGAACAGACGCCCGTTGGGGCGGAATGGTCCTTGAGTGGAGGCCACGTACAGGAAGTCGCAGCCGTGGCAGGCCCCCCCACAAGGTGGACCGACGATCTGGTGAAGATCGCGGGAATCCATGCGATGCGGGCGGCACAGGACCGATCTGTGTGGAGAACATTGGGGGAGGCCTATGTCCAGCAGTGGACGTCTATTGGCTGAAATGATAATGATGATGATGTTAGATCAGAAAGTTTAGATTAGCTTGTAGCAACATTAATTACTTTTGATTGAAAGAAAATTTAAAGAAGGTTGGCAGATTTTTTTAAAACGGTATGTTGTTATAACTGATTCTTGCCGTGCAAGCGAAAATTTACCTTAAGGCGACGGGTAGGGCACACTAGCAACGCCAATCGATTTTAATTTTTAGCTACTAAAACAGATCTATGTTAAACAATTTCGGGGCTACAACCTCTCGGCAAACACTTATACTATTTATTAAATAACCATGCACAAATGTTGAGTTTAACGCGTACGCGAAAAATTGATCACGTCAAAAGCGGCCACTTTTGGCCTGAATCAATTTTTGGCGCACAAAAACGGACCCAACATTTGTGTTTGGTTATTTAATAAAAAGTTTAAGTGTTTGCCGAGAGGTTGTAAACCCAAAATTGTTTAAAATAGATCCGGTTTAGTAGCTAAAAATTAAAAACGATTGGCGTCGCTAGTGTGCCCTACCCGTCACCTTAAGGTAACGAGCCTGTTTATTTTCTGTACTGTACATTGTCTTCTGTCATACGTCCACGCCCCCATATAGAAGCGCAAATTACATAAATTTTCAATGATAAATATTGAAACGGACGTGTGAATTGAGGTTGAATTTTAGTCTAGACTTGAGAGTAGGCAAATTTAGAATATGTCATAACATTTTTGCAATATGTGCCCCACGGGCATGACATCGTACTGTATAAGATTTTTCTTAACAAGTAGACGAGATAAAAACAAAATCAATATAAAAGCTAAGGATAGTAAAGGAAATCATGTAACACTTGACCCCTGTAACTTTGAAAAAGAGGGAGTTGTCACTGTTTTAAGATCCCCCTACCTGACGTGACTTATGTTGCAATATAATAATATAAAAGCCCACATCTTATTACAAGCATTACTATAGAAGCCCAAGGCGAGATAAATCTTATCAATAAAAAATAAGATTTTTATAAAGATAGAGTTGCAAATATATATATGTATGGATTAGCCGTGTGGTCCCCGGCAGAGTAGAATAGGCCACCCTCACTCTTACCGAGGTGTCGTAAAAGGCGACTAAGGTAAAGCTGCTGGCATGATCATCAGCACCCAGAGAAGGAAAACTCTGCAATTATATCAAAACCCTCGCCAACCCGTCTGCCAAGCGTGGTGTGTATGGCAATTACCCCTCATGTGATTGAGGGAGGCCCGTGCCCCAGCAGTGAGGACTTAAAGGGGCTGACGATGATGATGATGATGATGATATGTATGGATGAACAATGGAATATATTTTTATAGCACTCAAAATAAAGTATGAAAACTTAAAACTAAAACTTAAATATATGTTTTTTTTTTTATTTTAATGCATGGATATAAGTCACAAATTTTATTAAAACTTCTTAAACTTCGTCAAACCTCTCTTCCAACTTTCGCGTGAATCGTATTTTAGCAAGGATAAGGCTGAAGGTTATATCAGTAGTTTCATTTGGGTCTTAAATTGTTCAAAAACTTATATCTTCACCTACATTATGTCAACCAACACATCCTTCTTAACGCACTTCGCTTTCACATAAATAGGTATTGACAAGATCTCAGTTAAATAATCCGATTAACCTTATTGCGCCGATATAAAGTTCAAGGTGGCATAACTGATTGGTCGTTGAAATCCTGTCGAGGGAGCATCTAAAATTAAAAGAGACAATATACCCGCGGGCAGAACGGAGATGGTAATCAACGTCTTAATTTAAACTGTCGAACGTCGTGATCATGTGAGGTGCAAAAATAAACAGTTACAAGCGAGGCTATGTTGGGTTCCGAAGTGGGTCCTCACAACACCTACGTAGATTCTTCAAACCTTCAAGAAAAGAACGTATTACTTTTTAAAAATGGTGGGTACTTGTGACTGCTCTGGTGTTGCAGGTGTCCATGGGAAGCGGTAATCTCTTACCACCTGCGATTCATCTGCTCTTTTGCCCTCTGTCACATAAAAAAAAACATTATAGAACAATTATATAACAAGCATAAACATATTTATTTATTAGTATATAATATTGTGTTTATTTATGTATTAGCATTATAAATAATTCTCACAACATCTCATACGTTGACCTGATTCCGTACTAAGTAACTTAAGCACTTGTGTTACAGATATTAGACAACAGAGGAACACAAATATATACTTAAATACATATATTTCACCCAGAAATTGAACAAACACAAGTGTTCATCGCACGTATGTTTGCCCAGGGTGGGGATCGAACCCACGACCTTTGGCGTAAGAGGCAGGGTCACTACCAATTGCGCCATCCGGTCAGTCAAATAATATTTTAATATATATATATATATACAGTTCACTTTTATTTCCCTTTTTCAATATTGCACCACCTACCCCTCCTCTACTCGCAAATGTCCTTTGCCTGAAGGTTGTCTGGTAGAAATCGCTTCCAGCGATAAGACCGCCGAAATTGTACAATTAAGTTTCTGTAATACCTAGATTTTAAAGTTGTGTTTTTTTTTGTGCAATAAAGTATATCTATCTATCTATCTATCTATTATCATCCTCCTACGGCCAACGTTATTTTATTGACTGCGGAGCTCTAACATTCATATTTTTTCGTTTCACAACCAATGACGAATTTCGTATTCAAAGGGCATAATGTTTAACAATTGTTGGACAATTCTCAGTGATAATTGCGTACTTAATTGTCGATGGCCATGGGTGTCCGAAACTCTCACCATAACACACATTGTCCGTCAAATATTGGTTGGGGCTAAGAGCAAAACTAGTATTTTCTGTCGAAACGTTTTGCCATTTCGTCATAGTATACCTATTATGTCACATGAACAAATGTTTGGAAGCACGAGCGTATTCTCAAAGGTCAGTTGGAAAGCGTATCTTACCTACGAGTACTTAGCTACCATCACTGTCTGTCATCTACTTTTTTATTGCTTAAATGGGTCAGTTTCAAAAAAAATGTACATTTTTTAAGATTTTTTGTCCTAAGTAGATTATTTTTATTCTAAACCAGCTATTAAAAATATATTCCTGATTCATTTCAATAAATCACATACTTATATTGCGACTAACACCATTTTCTACTCAGGCTGATATAATGTTTTTTATAATTAAATAAGTTATTATCACTAAATGGATCCCGGTATAAAGAAACGTGTCCCACTTAAAGGTAACACCAAACTTTACAGATCACAAATATACGGTCGAATTTATTTGAAAAATAAAATCACCAACTTATTAAATATGAACTAAAGTATAATTAAAAAAATAAAATTCTTAATATTATGTATATTTTTATTAATATTAATGTATATAAGTTTGTCCCATAATATTTTCATTTTTGTTATTCTAATTTTGTAACGTAATTTTAAACATTAATTTGTTAGAAGTGACAATTTAAATAGTGGCAGCTCTAGAAGCTAACGTAGAACGTGTACGGTGGCGCCACAAGTTCGTCGGCCTTTTATTTCGTGACAGAGCAGTGAGGTGATAACATCGTCGCGGTGAAATTAGACAATTATTTAGCATTATTCCTAATACGCTACTGACGTAGGTAAGTGATTTTGATAATTGGTTTTATGTGTTATATTCATCTTTTGATACACATCAATAGGATGTACTGAACTTAGATTTAAAAAAAGGATAATATGTCCATTAAATAATTTAAGGTCATCATGAACACGAGGTATCAATTCATTTTTGTAACATTTTGTTATGTATTTTTTTTGTTACGTAACAAAAATGAACTGTAAGGCTGTATTCATATATAAGTGTCAGTACGCTGTGTATTAAGTTATACAAATCTGTTGAGTTGTCTCAATCAATATTGAACCTCACATGTGAATTAGGATAAGCGTCGAATTGAAGAAATTGTCAGATTTGCACTTGTATAACTTGATGTGTGGCTGTAAACACTGTACGAAAAAAATATAGTTATTAGGATAGGTTCCGGTGATACCTCCCCCTTTTTTAAAAGTCTGTTAAAAATATTAAATCCATTTTTTTTTCTTTGTGATTTCAGATATAAAGATGCTTTTATCTAATAGTGAACGACAAAGACTGTATAGAGTAAGGTTGGAAACACAAAATCCCTGAAAAATATGAGGAAATAAGGCTAAAACATGTTGAAAGAATTATAAAATAATTATGTACGTGTGTAACAAATATCCAAAAAACCAAAGAAGATAAGACGCAGGACTTGGTGGAAACTTAAGAAAACAGCAAAATGAACAAAACAGATACCTAACAACAAAGAAAATGAAACACAAAATATAGAAAAACGCCGCATTATGAAAAATAGCCATAGAAAAATATATAAACATATTTACGGTAAATTTCAAAAGAAACAAATACCAAGAGGAAAAAATAAAAAAAAAAAGACAAGAATTCATACATTGATCAAATTAATTGTTAATTTAAGTCCTTTTTCTCTTTGTTTCTGCCTAAGATACAGGAAATTCCTAGTTTAGGCAGTAAACTTAAAATTGTTCCCTAAGTTTAAGTAGATTATAAGTCTTTTATGTTCTAAAGATTTTTCAAAAAAAAAAAAAATTTTTTTTATTATTTTATTACTGAGAAAAAAAAAGTATATAGATGCAAAATATTAGCTGAATGTCAGCAAGAAAAGTTATAGAAAAAGAAAATTTTCGTTTTTCTTTACAGACGGACCTTTTGGATAAGATGTTAGAGACGTTATATAAGAAGTGTGCGACATTGGCTCCTTGGTCAAAAGTTACAAAATTAAATAATTATTGCCGAAGCGTGGCTTTCCCACTAGCAAAATCCTACTGTTTGAATCCACTGTGAATACGACTTTACCATTCCATTTTGTTATATTTTTTTGTTACCGATCCTATTATTATTTTTTGTTTCATTTTCGTTACGGGACATTTTTTTTGAAACTGACCCAAATAGAACGTAGACGAACGTACGAGACCGCGTACAAACGATAAAATTCGTAAGAGAACCAGGGTAACAGACGCTGGCACGCGAGTGTGTGAGTGAGCTAAAGTGGAGTTGGGCAGGACACCTGGCAAGGCGTAAAGATGATAGGTGGACTATAAAGCTTACCGAATGGCAGCCAAGAATGGGACGACGTCCTGTGGGTAGACCACCTGCACGATGGTCCGACGATATTGTGACGGCAGTGGGGAAACAATGGATAGGGCTGGCAAGGGACCGAAGGAAACCTGCGGCCCATCTCATGGCAAATGGTAAATGCTCCGAATAAAATGGTAGAAATACGCACCGCATAGATTTGATAACTCCGGCGGTGCTTGGATTAGAACGTACTATCTACCTCCTGTTTTGACATTCTTATGCGCCTGAGCAACCGTCAGTCGTCGTTCAAAGATTTTTTTAATGTATGTATTTAATGGGTTTGCACTTGACCTCATTTCACCTGATGGAAAGTGACAATAAGGTCTAAGATGTAGCGTGACTACCAGAAGAAGCCTATTCACTCTCGCCTTAAAGACACCCAAATTGCAACAAACAAACACAAAACCCAAATTGAAACAAATACAGAAGCAGGCAAGTTGTTCCATTCCTTAGCAGTTCATACCAAGAAAGGAACGCTTAACACGAGCTGGTGGAGCTTCACAGTGTAAGGGTGGATTCCTGTCGTCTTCCGCAATGTCCGGTGGTAGAAAGGAGAAGGTGGTATCAGGTCGTGAAGCTTATTCGAACACTCTCCAAAATGCATCCTATAAAAAACCGATCGCCAGGCCACTCTACGTCGGTGAGCGAGGCTTTGGGATTTACCCTCCACTAATTCTGCGTCACCAACTTACTTCATTGCTCGACGCTCAATCAAGATACAACGCACGTTGTGTTGTGACAAACCCGTCCTCGCTGGCG
>CM032478.1:9072207-9086821 GCA_019059595.1 Marasmia exigua
GAAATAAAGTTGGTTGACCTGGTGTTAATTAAAAGAAACGAAGCACACCCACCGCTCTGCTGGAGACTCGTTAGAGTGCTCAAATGTTCCTGGTCAGAAGTGTAGTTACCACGGGTAGGCCCCAACATAACACAAATAATGGATAGTGTAGACGAGCACGAACCGACATGTGTCATATTGCCTAATCCAGGAAGGACGAAGAGAGAGATTGAAAGCTTCTCAAGATCTTCAATGGCCGGAGGATGTTCGCGCCGCTGCAGCAATCGGAAGCCTCCACGACTCCTCGCCGCGCGCGGTGCGCGCGGGGGGGCCACCGAATGAGCGGTGGAAACTGCGCCCGCGGCCACCACGCCACCCGCGACCTACCCAAGCACTCGCTCGTCCCTTAATTATAAGCATAAGCCTTTTGTATATGTTGGAAGTAATAATTCTTAAAATCTCAAAAACTCTTTCTTTTGTCTCGTACAATTTCATTATGATCAGTGTTCATTAACACAAAGGTATTTAATGTTGTTTCATTTACAGTACTCCTTAGTTGCGCTATAGGTTTTTTTGTGATTTCTTCAGCGAGGGATTTTCCAATATTAACAAAAAATAAATTTACCATATTTGTCGATTTATGAGGGTCTGGTGTCAAATTGAGAAGACTGACATTAGATATTTTGGTGTTTCTAAATTGTGTGATTTCATTTATTTTACACCATAATTTCTTAGAGTTTTTCGCGGCATTTTGTAGTTCATGTTTATAAAATAGTGTTTTTAGTTGTCTAATACGATTTGTGCAAAAGTTTCTAAAACGCTTGAATGTTATTTTTAAAACTTCATTGGTAGGTTCTTGTTTCAGTTTTAGTTGCATACTATTTCTCAGTCTGATACACCGAAGTGCGCCTATCGTTATCCAAGGTTTTAAAATTCTTTTGCTACTATGCACTACTCTTAATTTAGTGTTCGAAAGTAAAGCCGTTTTTAGTGTGTCAATAAGGATATCAGCCAGTATGTCAGGATTATCACAGGTTTTGAAATAAGTGACGTCTACATTTACAAGTGACTTACAAGCTGACTCAAAATCAACACTACTCCTAGTCTTTGGCGAACTGTAATTTGTTTTATTTAAACCGTCAATACTAAGAAGAACCATTGCATGGTCTGTTATAGTAGTGTTCAGGACGGCTACAAGCGCCATGGTTGTATTTTTATCAATTTTTAGGAACATATGATCTAAGCAGCTGTCCTGTCTCGTGGGTAGGCAATGACCAGGTAAGAGACCATGCAATGACAAATTGTCCAGGTATTTGAGCCTGTTATTATACTGGCACATTTGTTCTGTTGGTTTAGTAATTAGGTTGATGTTAATGTCGCCAGTTAATATAATATTTTTGTTAGTGCTTATAGATTCTAGGTGGGTATTGATAGAATCAACAAATTTGTCAGCATTAGCATTTGACGGCGATCTATATATACCCAAAATTATGTAATTTGATGTACTTATTTGTAAACCGGTAGCATGCGTCAGCCTCAGTTCGGTCACTTGCACCTGGAGGTCACTTTTTATATAGGTTACTACGCCATCGTTTTGGTTTAATTGCCTAAGGGTTTTGAAAGAAACATAAATTGGGTCGTTCCTTGTTCCCTTCATTTTTTATCGACAATGAAGCCAAAACTTACAATCAACATTAATTTTATATACAGACTACCAAATGATAAATAGTATGTCCTAAATATTCGTTAATGTACACTTATATATGGACTAATACATGGTAAATCTCATTTGATAAGTAAAACTTTTAGATGAAATGAACACCTCCGTCACCTCCCCCGAAATAGTGACATTTAAACACTCTGTCACGCTTTATATATTTTTTTACAAAGTTAAATCATGCTAACTATTACGAGGTGATAAACAATGTCATTATTTCATGTAAATTAGAATATCTGATGTGTAAAATTAACTTTTTTTTATAATAATTAACTTTCATAGGTTACTGAGGACGGGCTCATGGGTCGTAAAAAAAAGAAGAACGACCCAATTAATTTAATGAAGGTAGATGTTTGGTTTCGTTTACCGACACTCGGTCAAAATTATGATATCAGTCTCAAATGGCAATTTGGAAATATTAACTTGTAAATCATCAAAGTTCCTATATATGCTTCTGATATTTTGGGTTAAGATAGTCATGTTTGGTTTGGGAGACTTTACTATCTTAGCCACTTGGCTTGTTATATGTAATATAGAGGACTTCCTCTATATTACATATAACAGATTTAGCTATTTCAGTATTGTCCAAAACTTCGAGCGTTATTGTTCTACTATCCATGTTGATGTGATATATATATTAAGTTGTATTTTCCACAGCAGGCAGGGCAAATATAAATTTGTTAAGACGGTATGTCAGGTAAATATCTGAAAAATATGTTTTGGTATTATTAATGTTGGAAAAGTGTTCTAATCTAAGATATATAAAGTTTTGATTTGAGGCCAGACGAAAATTTGAGAGACGAATATTTGTGTATGTGATTTGCTTTGAATTATGAGCTCGTGTAGTGTGAATTTTGAATTTTGTATAAAATGGGCCTTGTGAGTGTACATAGTTTTGGCGTTTAGAGTATTTTATAATTAACATATCTGTTGACTTAACTGTTACAAATGGTTCGTAAGCAGAAGGTAATACCTTAAAATTTAATAAATAAGTGAACAAAAGTACAATTTGAAATGTGCTTATAGAAACTAGTCATTTATCCTGCATTAGTTGATGAATTAGAGATTCATTGTTGATCTGTATGATGCGAGAATTATCATCCTTACGTACCAAGCACCCGACACTGAAGGGATGTCCAACAATATTTGAACTTCCTTGGCCCTCACCAGGTCACGGGCCAAGAAAAACTAGGCGAGGCAACCCCTTCGGGGGTCTAACTGCTCCGAGATAAAAACAGGGCTTTCTTCATTAGTTTTCGTGACCAAGATGCCTTCGCTTGTAGTTTGTGCTTGTTTTTAATATTAAATGATTTTGTCTTTTGCAGCAGGTCATTTTTTAAAATGGTGGATCCAAGTTCTACGATGATGGGAGTATTTTTGATAGCACCGTCTTTTCCTTGCAGCCTGAAGACATCTTTAACATCATCTGCTTTCATATCTAGGTTGATAGTTTTTGATAGATTAAGGACCATTTTGATAAGATCTTCTCTCTTTTCTTCTTTAGTTTTTTGGTACATTTTTAATCTCAATATTTGTTTTACGTTGTGACCTTGTAGCTCTCCACTTTTGCTCGGAGAACCTTTGGTAGTCTCGTCGGTTTTTGCTTGATCTCCAATAGTCTACTCTTTCTCGTTAGTTCCTCGTTCTCACTGGCTAGCAAAAACTATTGTAGCGGTCAAATTTGCATTTGTATACTTGATGGATTGACAGGTCGTTGGTGAATCTCTTTCAATGGTTCAGTTGTTGGCCATTATGATGATATCATTTCCTAACTCATCCCTTGAAATTTTTCGATTCTGTTGTAAATCCTCTTCACGAAGTCTCTTAGTACGCTGTGCAACAATTTCAATGGAGGTGTTCTCAATGCAATTTGTTGTCGACATCTGTGTAGAAAAACGATTTATTCACAGCGCCCATCGCGCTCGTGTTATTTGTGATAGAAGAGGGACCCGTCGATATGTAATCAGTAAAGATACGGACGTTTGATATTGAACAAAATACGGCTCAACGAATCGGACGTGTAGATAAAAATACAGAATAGGACGCCGTAAATTTGTCGCTCTATCGGTCCAGGCGCGCAGAGTCGGAGGTAGCAAAGCCAGGGGCGTAGTTAATGCGTACGCGAACACTGGCAAGTATAGGTGAAGCAATTACTCACACAGTCACGCGTGTTGTAGCACTGTTGTGACGCGACACCGCACAGGGAGCGCTCAACCGACCTCTCGTTTCTTTATGCACTCCTAATTTTATAAGTTGATTTATTTATTGTATATATTTGCGTAATTGAATTTATTTAGAAACAAAATAAGGTTTAGATACGTCTACTCGTTACCGAGGTCCAGGGGGGAGAGGATATTTTATATGGTTTTCCCGATTCGCAACATAAAAATACATACGAAAAGCATATTACTTTGCTGTAGATCGATTATGATCAAATCTGATATCTCGACCCAAGGTATGGCTTGACGCCGAAAATTCGACTTTGCTTATACGATGTTTTTTATGGTTTTCCCGAATCGCCCCATTAAAATCCATACGAAAGCATTCTTACTTGCTTAGGATCGATTATGACCAAGCTACTGATATCTCGACCAGAGGTATGGCTTGACGCCGAAAGTCGACTTGCTTATACGACGTTTTATATGGTTTTTCCCGAATCGCCCCGTCAAAATACATACGAAAAGCATCTTACTTTGCTGTAGATCGATTATGCTCAAATCTGATATCTCAACCCAAGGTATGGCTTGACGCCAAAAATTCGACTTTACTTATACGATGTTTTATATGGTTTTCCCGAATCGGCCCGTCAAAAAACATACAAAAAGCATCTTATTTTGCTGCCATCTCGATATGACCAAATCAATATCTCGACCCAAGGTAATGGCTTTGAACGCCCGAATATTCGACTCGACTTTGCCTTATACGATGTTTTATATGGTTTTCCCGAATCGGCCCGTCAAAAAACATACAAAAAGCATCTTATTTTGCTGCATATCGATTATGACCAAATCAAATATCTCACCCAAGGTATGGCTTGACGCCAAAAATTCGACTTTGCTTAAACGATGTTTTATATGGTTTTCCCGAATCGGCCCGTCAAAACATACAAAAATCATCTTATTTTTGCTCATATCGATTATGACCAATCAAATATCCTCGAACCCAAGGTTTGGCTTGGACACCGAAAATTCCGACTTTGCTTATACGATAATTTAAATGGTTTTTCGCCAATCGCCCCCATAAAAATACATACGAAAAAAAAATCCTTACTTGATTAGATCATTATGCCCAATCTGAACTCGACCCAATATATGGCTTGACACCGAACATTCGACTTTGCTTATACGACGTTTTATATGGTTTTCCTGAATCGGCCCGTCAAAAAACATACAAAAAGCATCTCATTTTGCTGCATATCGATTATGAACCAAATCAAATATCTCGACCCAAGGTATAGCTTGACGCCGAATATTCGACTTTGCTTATATGACGTTTTATATCGTTTTCCCGAATGCCCCGTCAAAATATACTAAAAACCATCTTACTTTGCTGTAGATCGATTATGATCAATCTGATATCTCGACCCAGGGTATGGCTTGTCGCCGAAAATCAGGGGGGGGGGACTTTGCTTATACGACGTTTTAATATGGTTTTCCAGGGAATCGCCCCATAAAAATACATACGAAAAGTCCACGGCATCTTACTTTGCCTGTAGATAGATCATGGCCAAATCTGATATCTCGACAAGGATGGCTGACGCCAAAAATTCGACCTTTGCATATACGAAGTGTTTTTATATGGTTTTTCCCGAATCGCCCCGTCCAAAATACTACAAAAAGCATCTTTTTTTATGATATTCGATTATTGATCAAATCTGATATCTCGACCCAAGGTATAAACTTGACGCGAAAATTCGACTTTGCTAATACGATGCTTTATAGTACGGTTTTCCCGAATTCGGCCCTTCAAAAAACATACAAAAAGCATCTTAAATTTTGCTGCATATCGATTATGAACAAATCAAATTCTCAACCCAAGGTATGTGCTTGATGCCAAAAATTCGACTCTGCTTATACGATGTTTTTTAAGTGGTTTTCCCGAATCGGCCCGTCAAAAAACATACAAAAAGCATCTTATTTTGCTGCATATCGATTATGACCAAATCAAATATCTCGACCCAGGTATGGCCTTGACACGAAAATTCGACTTTGCTTATACGATAATTTATAATATGGTTTTCCCGAACGCCCCATAAAAATACATACGAGACAGCATCTTACTTTGCTGTAGATCAATTATTGGCCAAATCTGATTCTCGACGCTCAATATATGGCTTGACGCCGAAAATCGACTTTGCTTATACCAGACGTTTTATATGGTTTTCCCGAATCGCCCAATAAAAATACATACGAAAAGCATCTTACTTTGCTGTAGATCGATAAATGCTCAAAATCTGATATCTCAAAACCAAGGTATGGCTTGACGCCGAATATTCGACCTTTTCTTATAGCGATGTTTTATAGTGGTTTCCTGATCGGCGTACAAAACCATACCAATATCATCTTATTTTCTGCATATCGAGTATGACCAAATCAAATATCTTCGACCCAAGGTATGGCGTGACGCCGAATATTCGACTTTGCTTATACGATGTTTCATATGGTTTTCCCGAATCGCCTCCATGAAAAGAACCTACGAAAAGCATCTTGCTTTGTGCTGTAGGATCGATCATGAACCAAATCTGATATCTTGACATAAGGTATGGCTTTGACGCAAAAATTCGACTTTGCTTATAAGATTTTATATGGTTTTCCCGAATCGCCCATAAAAATACATACGAAAAGCATCTTACTTTTCTGTAGATCGATAATGATCAAATGTGTATCTCGAGCCCAAAAAAAAAAAAAAAAAAAACCATAATAGCTTGACGCCGAAAATTCGACTATTGCTTATAGGACGTATTTATATCGTTTTCCCGAATCGCCCCGTCAAAATACATACTAAAAACATCTTACTTTGCTGTAGATCGATTATGATCAAATCTGATATCTCGACCCAAGGTATGGCTTGTCGCCGAAAAATCGACTTTGCTTATATTATACGACGTTTTATATGGTTTTCCCGAATCGCCCCATAAAAAATACATACGGAAAGGCATCTACTTTGCTGTAGATCGATTATGGCCAAATCTGATATCTCGACCCAAGGTTTGGCTTGAACGCCGAAAATTCGACTTTGCTTATACGACGTTTTATATGGTTGTTACCGAATCGCCCCGTCAAAATACATAAGAAAAGCATCTTACTTTTTAGTAGATCGATTATGACCAAATTTGATATCTCGACCCAAGGTATGGCTTGACGGCCGAAAATTCGACTTTGCTTAAACGATGTTTTATATGGTTTTCCCGAATCGCCTCGTCGAAATCATACAAAAAGCATCTTTTTTTGCTTTAGAAGTTCGATTATGACAAATCTGATTCCTCGACCCCAAGGTATTGTTCGACGCCGATAAATATGGACTTTGCTTATCATCACCAGCCATTAGTCCCCCACTGCTGGGGGCAAACGGGCCTCCCTCATCACATGAGGGTATTGCCATACTCACCACGCTTTTTGGCAGACGGGTTGCGAGGGTTTTGCTATAAATCAGAGTTTTCCTTCGCTTGCTTTGCTTTTGCTTATACGATAATTTTATGGTTTTTCCCGAATCCGCTCCATAAAAATACAAACGAAAAAAGGCAATCTTACTTTTCTGTAGATCGTTTATGCTCAAATCTGGATATCTCGACCCAAGTATGGCCTTGAAGACGAAAATTCGACCTTTGCTTAGACGACGTTTATATGGCTTTCGCGAATCGCCCGTAAAAAAACATAACGAAAAGCATCGTATTTTGCTTTAGATCGATAATGCTTAAATCTGATATCCTCGACCCAAGGTAATGGCCTTGACGCCAAAATTCGACTTTCCTTATACGATGTTTATATGGTTTTCCCCGAATCGCCTCGTCAAAATACATACAAAAAGCATCTTTTTTTGCTTTAGATCTATTATGACCAAATCTGATATCTCGACCCAAGGTATGGTTTGACGCCGAAAATTCGACTTTGCTTATACGATAATTTATATGGTTTTCCCTAATCGCCCCGTCAAAATCCATACGAAAAGCATCTTACTTTGCTGTTGATCGATTATGCTCAAATCTGATATCTCGACCCAAGGTATGGCTTGACGCCGAAAATTCGACTTTGCTTATACGATGTTGTATATGGTTTTCCCGAATCGCCCCGTCAAAATACATACAAAAAGCATCTTTTTTTACTGTATATCGATTATGATCAAATCTGATATCTCGACCCAAGGTATGACTTGACGCCGAAAATTCGACTTTGCTAATACGATGTTTTATACGGTTTTCCGCGAATAGCCCCATAAAAATACATACGAAAAGCATCTTACTTTGCTGTAGATCGATTATGGCCAAATCTGATATCTCGACCCAAGGTTTGGCTTGACGCCGAAAATTCGACTTTGCTTATACGACGTTTTATATGGTTTTTCCGAATCGCCCCGTCAAAATACATAAGAAAAGCATCTTACTTTTTAGTAGATCGATTATGACCAAATTTGATATCTCGACCCAAGGTATGGCTTGACGCCGAAAATTCGACTTTGCTTAAACGATGTTTTATATGGTTTTCCCGAATCGCCTCGTCAAAATACATACAAAAAGCATCTTTTTTTGCTTTAGATCGATTATGATCAAATCTGATATCTCGACCCAAGGTATTGTTCGACGCCGAAAATTGGACTTTGCTTATCATCACCAGCCCATTTAAGTCCCCACTGCTGGGGCACGGGCGTCCCTCAATCACATGAGGGGTAATTGCCATACTCACCACGCTTGGCAGACGGGTTGGCGAGGGTTTTGATATAAATGCAGAGTTTTCCTTCTCTTGCTTTGCTTTGCTTATACGATAATTTATATGGTTTTCCCGAATCGCTCCATAAAAATACAAACGAAAAGCATCTTACTTTTCTGTAGATCGATTATGCTCAAATCTGATATCTCGACCCAAGGTATGGCTTGAAGACGAAAATTCGACTTTGCTTATACGACGTTTTATATGGTTTTCCCGAATCGCCCAGTAAAAAAACATACGAAAAGCATCGTATTTTGCTGTAGATCGATAATGCTTAAATCTGATATCTCAACCCAAGGTATGGCTTGACGCCAAAAATTCGACTTTCCTTATACCGATGTTTTATATGGTTTTCCCGAATCGCCTCGTCGCAAATACATACAAAAGCATCTTTTTTTGCTTTAGATCATTATGACCAAATCTGATATCTCGACCCAAGGTATGGTTTGACGCCGAAAATTCGACTTGCTTATACGATAATTCTATATGTTTTCCCTATCGCCCCGTGCAAAAATCCATACGAAAAAAAAAGCTCTTACTTGCTGTTGATCGATTATGCTCAAATCTGATATCTCGACCCAAGGTATGGCTTGACGCCGAAAATTCGACTTTGCTTATACGATGTTTGTTATGGTTTTTCCCGAATCGCCAGTCAAAATACATACAAAAAGCATCTTTTTTTACTGTATATCGATTATGATCAATCTGATATCTCGACCCAAGGTATTACTTGACGCCGAAAATTCGACTTTGCTAATACGATGTTTTATAACGTTTTTCCGCGATAGCCCATAAAAATACATACGAAAAGCATCTTACTTTGCACTGTAGATCGATTATGGCAATTGTGATATCTCGACCAAAGAAATAGCTTGACGCCGAAAATTCGACTTTGCTTATACGACGTTTAGATCGTTTCCCGAATCGCCCCCAAAAAAAAAAAACATACGAAAAGCATCTTACTTTGCTGTAGATCGATTATGGCCAAATCTGATATCTCGACCCAAGGTATGGCTTGACGCCGAAAATTCGACTTTGCTTATACGATGTTTTATATGGTTTTCCCGAATCGCCTCGTCAAAATACATACAAAAAGCATCTTTTTTTGCTTGAGGTCGATTATGATCAAATCTGATATCTCGGTATGGTTTGACGCCGAAAATTCGACTTTGCTTATACGATGTTTTATATGGTTTTCCCGAATCGCCCCATAAAAATACATACGAAAAGCATCTTACTTTTCTGAAAATCGATAACGATAAAATGTGATATCTCGACCAAAGAAATAGCTTGACACCGAAAATTCGACTTTGCTTATACGACGTTTTATATCGTTTTCCCGAATCGCCCCGTCAAAATACATACAAAAAGCATCTTTTTTGCTTTAGATCGATTATGACCAAATCTGATATCTCGACCCAAGGTATGGCTTGACGCCGAAAATTCGACTTTGCTTATACGATGTTTTATATGGTTTTCCCGAATCGCCTCGTCAAAATACATACAAAAAGCATCTTTTTTTGCTTGAGGTCGATTATGATCAAATCTGATATCTCGGTATGGTTTGACGCCGAAAATTCGACTTTGCTTATACGATGTTTTATATGGTTTTCCCGAATCGCCCATAAAAATACATACGAAAAGCATCTTACTTTTCTGAAAATCGATAACGATAAAATGTGATATCTCGACCAAAGAAATAGCTTGACACCGAAAATTCGACTTTGCTTATACGACGTTTTATATCGTTTTCCCGAATCGCCCCGTCAAAATACATACAAAAAGCATCTTTTTTGCTTTAGATCGATTATGACCAAATCTGATATCTCGACCCAAGGTATTGTTCGACGCCGAAAATTGGACTTTGCTTATCATCACCAGCCCATTTAAGTCCCCACTGCTGGGGCACGGGCGTCCCTCAATCACATGAGGGGTAATTGCCATACTCACCACGCTTGGCAGACGGGTTGGCGAGGGTTTTGATATAAATGCAGAGTTTTCCTTCTCTTGCTTTGCTTTGCTTATACGATAATTTATATGGTTTTCCCGAATCGCTCCATAAAAATACAAACGAAAAGCATCTTACTTTTCTGTAGATCGATTATGCTCAAATCTGATATCTCGATCCAAGGTATGGCTTGAAGACGAAAATTCGACTTTGCTTATACGACGTTTTATATGGTTTTCCCGAATCGCCCAGTAAAAAAACATACGAAAAGCATCGTATTTTGCTGTAGATCGATAATGCTTAAATCTGATATCTCAACCCAAGGTATGGCTTGACGCCAAAAATTCGACTTTCCTTATACGATGTTTTATATGGTTTTCCCGAATCGCCTCGTCAAAATACATACAAAAAGCATCTTTTTTTGCTTTAGATCTATTATGACCAAATCTGATATCTCGACCCAAGGTATGGTTTGACGCCGAAAATTCGACTTTGCTTATACGATAATTTATATGGTTTTCCCGAATCGCCCCATCACAATACATACGAAAAGCATCTTACTTTTCTGTAGATCGATAATGATCAAATGTGATATCTCGACCAAAGAAATAGCTTGACGCCGAAAATTCGACTTTGCTTATACGACGTTTTATATCGTTTTCCCGAATCGCCCCAAAAAAAAACATACGAAAAGCATCTTACTTTGCTGTAGATCGATTATGGCCAAATCTGATATCTCGACCCAAGGTATGGCTTGACGCCGAAAATTCGACTTTGCTTATACGATGTTTTATATGGTTTTCCCGAATCGCCTCGTCAAAATACATACAAAAAGCATCTTTTTTTGCTTGAGGTCGATTATGATCAAATCTGATATCTCGGTATGGTTTGACGCCGAAAATTCGACTTTGCTTATACGATGTATTATATGGTTTTCCCGAATCGCCCCATAAAAATACATACGAAAAGCATCTTACTTTTCTGAAAATCGATAACGATAAAATGTGATATCTCGACCAAAGAAATAGCTTGACACCGAAAATTCGACTTTGCTTATACGACGTTTTATATCGTTTTCCCGAATCGCCCCGTCAAAATACATACAAAAAGCATCTTTTTTGCTTTAGATCGATTATGACCAAATCTGATATCTCGACCCAAGGTATGGCTTGACGCCAAAAATTTGACTTTGCTTATACGATGTTTTATATGGTTTTCCCGATTCGCCACATAAAAATACATACGAAAAGCATCTTACTTTGCTGTAGATCGATTATGATCAAATCTGATATCTCGACCCTCATCATCGTATGGCTTGACGCCGAAAATTCGACTTTGCTTATACGACGTTTTATATGGTTTCCTGAATCGCCCCGTCAAAATACATACGAAAAAATCTTACTTTGCTGTGGATGGATTATTTTCAAATCTGATATCTCGACCCAAGGTATGGCTTGACGCCGAAAATGTCACTTTGCTTATACGACGTTTTATATGGTTTTCCCGAATCGCCCCATAAAAATACATACGAAAAGCATCTTATTTTGCTGTATATCGATTATGACCAAATCTGATATCTCGACCAAATGTATGAATTGACGCCGAAAATTCGACTTTGCTTATTATTATTATTAAGCTTTTATTTCAGATAAATAAATCATTACAAATTCGTTAGTAACTTTTGGTGCTTAAAAACTATGTTATACTATGTATGAATTTGTATTGATTTATTTATACAAAGTAAAAGCTTTATAATAATAAATTACTAATAATAATCGACCTACAGCAAAATAAGATGCTTTTTGTGTGTATTTCCACTAGGCACTTCAGTAAAACTATATGAGACATCGTATCAGCGAAGTTAAATTTTTAGTCAGTAGCCATACCCGACTCGAGATATCGAATCTGGTCATAATTTATCTACAACAAAATTAGATGCTTTTTGTGTGTATTTTGACTAGGCGCTTCAGGAAAACTATATGAGACATCGTATCAGGGAAGTCGAATGTTTAGTTAGTAGCCATACCCGACTCGAGATATCAAACCAGGTCATAATCAATCTACGGCAAAATTAGATGCTTTTTGTGTGTATTTCCACTAGGCGCTTCATTAAAACTATATCAGACATCGTATCAGCGTAGTAGATTTTTAGTAAGTAGCTATACCCGACTCGAGATATCGAATCTGGTCATAATTTATCTTCAGCAAAATTAGATGCTTTTTGTATGTATTTTGACTAGGCGCTTCAGTAAAACTATATCAGTCATCGTATCAGCGATGTAGATTTTTAGTAAGAAGTCATACCCGACTCGAGATATCGAATCTGGTCATAATCAATGTACAGCAAAATAAGATGCTTTTTGTGTGTATTTCGACTATGCAATTCAGTAAAACTATATAAGACATCGTTTCAGCGAAGTTGAATTTTTAGTAAGTAGCCATTCCCGACTCGAGATATCAAACCAGGTCATAATCAATCTACGGCAAAATAAGATGCTTTTTGTGTGTATTTCGACTATGCAATTCAGTAAAACTATATGAGACATCGTATCAGCGAAGTTGAATTTTTAGTCTGTAGCCATACCTGACTCGAGATATCGAATCTGGTCATAATTTATCAATAGCAAAATTAGATGCTTTTTGTTTGTATTTTGTCTAGGCGCTTCATTAAAACTATATCAGACATCGTATCAGCGAAGTAGATTTTTTAGTAAGTAGCCATACCCGACTCGAGATATCGAATCTGGTCATAATCAATGTACAGCAAAATAAGATGCTTTTTGTGTGTATTTCGACTATGCAATTCAGTAAAACTATATGAGACATCGTATCAGCGAAGTTGAATTTTTAGTAAATTGCCATACCCGACTCGAGATATCGAATCTGGTCATAATTTATCTACAGCAAAATTAGATGCTTTTTGTATGTATTTTGACTAGGCGCTTCAGTAAAACTATATCAGACATCGTATCAGCGAAGTTGAATTTTTAGTCAGTAGCCATACCCGACTTGAGATATCGACTCTGGTCATAATCGATCTACAGCAAAATAAGATGCTTTTTGTGTGTATTTCGACTATGCAATTCATTAAAACTATATGAGACATCGTATCAGCGAAGTTGAATTTTTAGTAAGTTGCCATACCCGACTCGAGATATCAAACCAGGTCATAATCAATCTACGGCAAAATAAGATGCTTTTTGTGTGTATTTCCACTAGGCGCTTCAGTAAAACTATATGAGACATCGCTATCAGCGAAGTTGAATTTTTTAGTCAGTAGCCATACCCGACTCGAGACTATCGGAATCTGGTCATAATCAATCTACAGCAAAATAAGATAATTTTGTGGTGTAGTTCCACTAGGCGCTTCAGAAAAACTTTTATGAGAATACGTATCAACGAAGTTGATTTTTTAGTCAGTAGTCATACCCGACCCGAGAAATCGAATCTCCGGTCATAATCGATTACAGAAAATAAGATGCTTTTTGTGTTGTATTTCCACTAGGGCCGCTTAAGTAAAAATATATGAGACATGTATCAGCGAAGTTTGGAATTTTAGGTAAGATCCATACCTGACCCGAGGATATCGAATCTGGTCATAATCGATCTACAACAAAATAGCTTGCTTCCTTGGTGTATTCCACTAGGCGTTCAGTAAAACTATATGAGACATCGTATCAGCGAAGTGAATTTTAGTAAGTTAGCAATACCGACTCGAGATATCGATCTGGTCATAAATCAATCTACCCGGCCAAAATAAGATGCTTTTGTTGTTTGTATTTGACTGGCGCTGCAGGAAAACTATAGGAGACATCGTATCAGTGAAGTTGAATTTTTACCCGACTGCCAAAGAAGGAGGGTAAGTTTCGAGTGTATGTAAGTATGTATGTATGTTTTTCATTTGGACCTCCTGTAGCCAACGGCTGATGGATTTTGATGTATGAGTATCGTTTAGATTTGTCTGATTACGGAGAGGAGTGTCATAGGATAAATTTTATCCTAAAAGTCCACGGGAATATAAAGACATCAATATATTTTTTCTAAATT
>CM032478.1:9094493-9105387 GCA_019059595.1 Marasmia exigua
TAGACCCCTGGTCATAATCGATCTACAGCAAAATAAGATGCTTTTTGTGTGTATTTCCACTAGGCGCTTCAGTAAAACTATATGAGACATCGTATCAGCGAAGTTGAATTTTTAGTCAGTAGCCATACCCGACCCGAGATATCGAATCTGGTCATAATCAATCTACAGCAAAATAAGATGCTTTTTGTGTGTATTTCCACTAGGCGCTTTAGTAAACTTAAATGAGACATCGTATCAGCGAAGTTGAATTTTTAGTCAGTAGCCATACCCGACCCGAGATATCGAATCTGGTCTTAATCAATCTACGGCAAAATAAGATGCTTTTTGTGTGTATTTCCACTAGGCGCTTCAGTAAAACTATATGAGACAGCGTATCAGCGAAGTTGAATTTTTAGTAAGTAGCCATACCTGACCCGAGATATCGAATCTGGTCATAATCGATCTACAGCAAAATAAGCTGCTTTTTGTGTGTATTTCGACTATGCAATTCAGTGAAACTATATGAGACATCGTATCAGCGAAGTTGAATTTTTAGTAAGTTGCCATACCTGACTCGAGATATCGAATCTGGTCATTATTTATCTACAGCAAAATTAGATGCTTTTTCTTGAAATAAAAGCAACACGTTTGCGTTCCAATAGCAGAGAGTTTTTTTTTTTTTTTTGTTAAGGAAGATGTCTACATAATGCCAACTGAACTAACATACCTTACACTAGATGTCGCTACTAGTTTTGTTATTACTTAAATATTTTTTGAAATACAATTAATACCCCCACTATATCAAAAATAAAATTACAACTATTACATCTTTTGAACTCCCAACATTTCTAACAATTTATAGTGCCTCACAGAGTTTAAAGATTTTGTGAGTATATCAGCTGGCATCTGAGATGTCTGTAGATACTCAACTCTAACTATATTATTTTTAACACATTCTCGACAAAAATGGAACCGAATATCTATATGTTTTGTTCTATTATGAAATATAGGATTGTGTAACAATTTATGAGCACTCTGGTTATCATTTAAAATTACAATACATTGCATTTGACCTGTAATTTCACTTTGTAAATTTCTAAGATAAGTTGCCTCTTTACAACACTCAGATAAACCTACATACTCTGCTTCAGTACTCGACAGGGTGACATTCTTCTGTTTTTTACTACCCCAAGATATCAAACCCCCAGAAAGAGTAAAGCAGTAACCTGTATAGGATTTTCTGTCTGTTATGTCACTACCCCAATCTGCATCCACATAGCCCACGATTTCTTTGTTATCTGCACCACTATATTTAATACAATAATCTTTGGTTCCCTTTAGGTATCTTAATATACGTTTAGCATGAGCCCAATGCTCCTTATTGTAACAATTATTGAACTGACTTAAGTAACTAACAGAGAATGCTATATCAGGTCTGGTGAGTATGGCAATATACATCAAACATCCAATTAGTTGCTGATAAGGTAGACTTTTATCAGAACTTGTAGCTTTAGTTAATTTTAAACCACATTCCATTGGTGTATTCACTGATTTACAATCAACCAAATTAAATTTCAATAACAACAGTTCAATGTAATCACTCTGATTTAATGTTAAAATCTTTTGTCTTTTATCATAACAAACCGACATGCCAAGACACTGCCTTATTTGGCCTAGGTCTTTAATTTTAAATTGAGATTCTAATACAGATTTTAGCTCATCAGTCTCAGCACTATTGTTTGAAAAAACAAAAAAATCATCGACATATAAAGCAATTATAGTCATACTTTTGCCATCATTTTTAGTATAAAAACAAGGTTCATATTTAGATTTTAAATATCCAATTTTAGTTAAACATACATCTACTTTTTCATACCACATTCTTGATGACTGTTTCAATCCATAGATTGCCTTTTTTAATTTTAAAACTTTTGATGAATCCGGACAATTAAACCCTTCAGGTATTTGCATATAAATATTTTCATTTAGATCACCATTCAAGAATGCGGTACATATATCTAAATGTACAATATCAAGTCCAAGTTTCACAGAAATGGCAAACAATAATCTCAGAGTACTGTGTCTTACCACAGGTGAAAAGGTTTCAGTATAGTCCACACCAGGTTGCTGAGAAAAACCTTTTGCCACTAACCTTGCCCGAAAACGAACTTTACCAGTAGGATCAATCTTTTTCTTAAGCACCCACTTACACTGCACAATAGTAGAGTTATTAGGAACATTTACTATCTCCCAAGCATCATTTTCCTCAAAGCACTTTAATTCCTCCTGTACTGCCTGCAGCCACTGATCTCTTTCAGGCCCTTTCAGTGCTTGTTTGAGTGTGAGATCTATTCCACTATCCATACTGTTTTCTGTGTAGCATATACCACCATACCAGTTTGGTGCACGACGTTCTCGCACAGGTCTATCTGATCTAACATGATTATTCGGAGTATTTGGACAATCTTCATAATCACTTGGTATATAATCTGAAGATGAATCCTCCGTCGACTCTTTCATCAATGTTATATCTGTTTCCCCTACTGAATCCTGCAAAACCTCAGTTTCTTTCACCATTTCATTTATCTCAGATTCTTTTCCATTCTCTTCAGAAGTAATATCCAACGTGACTGACTGTTTTTCCATAATGATCACATCTCTGCTTGTGAAAATTTGCTTTTTAATTGGATCATATAATCTATAGCCTTTAATAAGTCATAAGTCATTTATTCCATTAAAACAATATACATTGTGTTGGAAATAAAATTTAACAATAATACATAAAATTTGAAATCACTTGAATTATATATTAAAAATTTAAATTATATGTATGGTAACAAAAAAAAATTCAATTAAAATACCCAATTACTTATTTAAATGTCACTAAATTTATTATATCTATTTTCCAATAATACATCATTTGCATAATCTTTAATAGTATAGAAACTTTTATCCAGTAGATAAGCCTTTAGTTTATTTTTAAATATATTTATGTCACTAATAATTTTTAGACTGTTAGGTAATTTATTATAAAGTCCCACCGCCTGATATTTGACACTATGTTTTGCTATGTTTAGTTTAGGTTGTATTAGATTTGGGATATCCTTCCTTCTCGTGGTATGTCGTAATATTCTTTCATCCGGGGTATGTCGTAATATTATCAGGATAGCCCAGTAATATGCATTCAATGGACTTTCTGTCCCATTTGGACCTTTTTTCTTTATTAATATGAACCATAACAGGTGATCCAAAAATCCTTTTTGGATCACCTGTTATGGTTTTGTTGAGGTGTGTAAGGGTTAGATTTTTGGTGTATAACCCCACATTTCTTTAAATAATCATCAAATGCAGCATTACAAAATTCTTTTCCGTTGTCTGTTCTGAATGTTTTCACTTTTCTATTAGTTTGATTTTCTGCCATTGCTGTGAATTCTTTAAAGTATTTCAATGCTTCACTTTTATGTCTCAGAAAGTAAATGAAGGTCATCCGGCTGAAGTCATCAACAAACAATAGAAAGCAGGATGCACCTCCTAATGAATGTTCCTCCATAGGTCCACAAAGGTCACTATGTATAACATTTAGTAATTCAGTACTCCTTGTACCACTTTTTGTAAAAGGTAATCGGCATTGTTTACCCACACAACAAGTCTTACATGTTGATTTATTGATGGTGAAATTTTCATCGTAATTCATACCTTTTACTGCATTTTTAGTTTTTCTTAAACTATCACTGTTCAAGTGGCCTAATCTGCGATGCCAAGTAAGCCCCGAGGTTGTAGCTGCAGCAACTATACATTCTTGTACATTTAATTTATAGACACCATTAGTCAACGTTGCAGTGGCAACCAACTCATGATTTCTGTTGTAAATCTGACAACTATTATCGGTAAAATCCACTTTGTTACCGTTTTGTATCAACCTGCTCACTGATATGAGGTTAGTTGTCAGGTTTGGTACACAGTACACATCTTCGATGTTTATTTCAAATTCACTGCCTTTCACGGAGGTTACAATCTGAACATCGCCAGCACATGTAACTGAAACAGTTTCCTGATTTGCTACCATTATTTCTTGATGAACTTTCCGATATCTGCTAGTGATCCAACTCGAATTCGCCGTTAAATGAACGCTAGCACCGGAATCAATATACCAGTCTCCTTTATTGAAGCTGCCGCTCAAGAATACAGCTGAGAATGCGTTTGTCTGCTTACGGTCTTCATTTTTATTGAACTTGGGATTATTCGAGCATTGCGATGCATAATGTCCAATTTGTTTACATTTATAACATCTGACACTGACAGTTTTCACGTTGGCATTTTTATGTTAGTACTTGACGCCATCTTTGTTGCCCGTACTGCCACTCGTAGACGTTTTTGGTTTTGTCTTGAAATGAATCCTTTTTGACACTGCAAGTGCGCCATCTACATTATCTATGTTTCCGGTCTCCATGTCTAGAAGCTTGCTTTTAATGGCGTCCGCAGTTACTTGAATGCCCGAATGTTCTATCGCCATAATCATAGGAGAGAACTTCTCTGGTAATCCAGCTAGTAGCAGCGAACCAATCCACTCGTCATTTATTGCAAACCCTGTTCCACAAAGTTTTTGACCCGTCTCAATTATTTGTGTGACATACGAGGTCATGCAACTGCAATTTTCTAAACGAATGGATATCAAATTCCGTAAAAGACTTATCCTTCTGGTAAACCCGGAATCTTTTGTAGTTTTGACGGTTTTAATATGAACATATAATGATGAATCTATAGTGAGTATAAGCTTCGCTTTCGTCTTCGCGTCATCTGCAGCCGATACAATTACTTCTGTACCACTTTCATCTCGTTCTGTCTTGATGCACTTCATCATGCCTTCGAGTATCAGAAAGTTTTCTGCTGCGAACACCCTACTCATCATAATTCTCACGACCACGCAACTTTGGAACGTTCACTATATAGTTAGCAGCCATTACACCGAACCGGCATCACCCGCTTTCCACAACACGTGAAATATAAGTTCACTGTTAATACACGGAAACTTGCCAAACTAACAATGAAAAATCGATAGTCTATCGAACTGTAATTGTTTGACTCAAAATACAATCACTTTCACTATTAGCGGTAATAATTCTGGGCACATAACCTCTTGAAATAAAAGCAACACGTTTGCGTTCCAATAGCAGAGAGTTTTTTTTTTTTTTATTGTTAAGGAAGATGTCTACATAATGCCAACTGAACTAACATACCTTACACTAGATGTCGCTACTAGTTTTGTTATTACTTAAATATTGTTTGATATACAATTAATACTTTTTGTATGTATTTTGACTAGGCGCTTCAGTAAAACTATATCAGACATCGTATCAGCGAAGTAGATTTTTTAGTAAGTAGCCATACCCGACTCGAGATATCGAATCGGGTCATAATCAATGTACAGCAAAATAAGATGCTTTTTGTGTGTATTTCGACTATGCAATTCATTAAAACTATATGAGACATCGTATCAGCGAAGTTGAATTTTTAGTAAGTTGCCATACCCGACTCGAGATATCAAACCAGGTCATAATCAAACTACGGCAAAATAAGATGCGTTTTGTGTGTATTTCCACTAGGCGCTTCAGTAAAACTATATGAGACATCGTATCAGCGAAGTTGAATTTTTAGTAAGTAGCCATACCCGACTCGAGATATCGAATCTGGTCATAATCAATGTACAGCAAAATAAGATGCTTTTTGTATGTATTTTGACTAGGCGCTTCAGTTAAACTATATGAGACATCGTATCAGCGAAGTTGATTTTTTAGTAAGTAGCCATACCCGACCCGAGAAATCGAATCTGGTCATAATCGATCTACGGCAAAATAAGATGCTTTTTGTGTGTATTTCCACTAGGCGCTTCAGTAAAACTATATGAGACATCGTATCAGCGAAGTTGAATGTTTAGTCAGTAGCCATACCCGACTCCAGATATCGAATCTGGTCATAATTTATCAACTGCAAAATTAGATGCTTTTTGTTTGTATTTTGACTAGGCGCTTCATTAAAACTATATCAGACATCGTATCAGCGAAGAAGATTTTTTAGTAAGTAGCCATACCCGACTCGGGATATCGAATCTGGTCATAATCAATATACAGCAAAATAAGAAGCTTTTTGTGTGTATTTCCACAAGGCGCTTCAGTTAAACTATATGAGACATCGTATCAGCGAAGTAGATTTTTTAGTAAGTAGCCATACCCGACCCGAGATATCGAATCTGGTCATAATCGATCTACAGCAAAATAAGATGCTTTTTGTGTGTATTTCCACTAGGCGCTTCAGTAAAACTATATGAGACATCGTATCAGCGAAGTTGAATTTTTAGTCAGTAGCCATACCCGACCCGCGAAATCGAATCTGGTTAAAATCGATCTACAGCAAAATAAGATGCTTTTTGTGTGTATTTCCACTAGGCGCTTCAGTAAAATTATATGAGACATCGTAACAGCGAAGTTGAATTTTTAGTCAGTAGCCAGACCCGACTCGAGATATCGAATCTGGTCATAATTTATCAACAGCAAAATTACATGCTTTTTGTTTGTATTTTGACTAGGCGCTTCATTAAAACTATATCAGACATCGTATCAGCGAAGTTGAATTTTTAGTCAGTAGCTATACCCGACCTGCGAAATCGAATCTGGTTAAAATCGATCTACAGCAAAATAAGATGCTTTTTGTGTGTATTTCCACTAGGCGCTTCATTAAAACTATATGAGACATCGTATCAGCGAAGTTGAATTTTTAGTAAGTAGCCATACCCGACTCGAGATATCGAATCTGGTCATAATCAATGTACAGCAAAATAAGATGCTTTTTGTGTGTATTTCGACTATGCAATTCATTAAAACTATATGAGACATCGTATGAGCGAAGTTGAATTTTTAGTAAGTTGCCATACCCGACTCGAGATATCAAACCAGGTCATAATCAATCTACGGCAAAATAAGATGCTTTTTGTGTGTATTTCCACTAGGCGCTTCAGTAAAACTATATGAGACATCGTATCAGCGAAGTTGAATGTTTAGTCAGTAGCCATACCCGACCCGAGAAATCAAATCTGGTTAAAATCGATCTACAGCAAAATAAGATGCTTTTTGTGTGTATTTCCACTAGGCGCTTCAGTAAAACTATATGAGACATCGTATCAGCGAAGTTGAATTTTTAGTCAGTAGCCATACCCGACCCGAGATATCGAATCTGGTTAATAATCGATCTACTAGCAAAATAAGATGCTTTTTGTTGTGTATTTCCACTAGGCGCTTCAGTAAAAACTATATGAGACATCGTATCAGCGAAGTTGAATTTTTAGTCAGTAGCCATACCCGACCCGAGATATCGAATCTGGTCATAATCGATCATACAGCAAAATAAGATGCTTTTTGTGTGTATTTCCACTAGGCGCTGCAGTAAAAACTATATGAGACATCGTATCAGCGAATGTTGAATTTTTAGTCAGTAGCCATACCCGACTCGAGATATCGAATCTGGTCATAATCGAATCTACAGCAAAATAAGATGCTTTTTGTGTGTATTTCGACTATGCGCTTCAGTAAAACTATATGAGACATCGTATCAGCGAAGTTGAATTTTTAGTAAGTAGCCATACCCGAACTCGAGATATCGAATCTGGTCATAATCTATCTACAGCAAAATAGATGCTTTTTGTGTGTATTTTCGACTAGGCGCTTCAGTAAAACTATATGAGACATCGTATCAGCGAAGTTGAATTTTTTAGTAAGTAGCCATACCCGACTCGAGATATCGAATCTGGTCATAATTCAATGTACAGCAAAATAAGATGCTTTTTGTGTGTATTTCGACTATGCAATTCATTAAAACTATATGAGACATCGTATCAGCGAAGTTGAATTTTTAGTAAGTTGCCATACCCGACTCGAGATATCAAACCAGGTCATAATCAAACTACGGCAAAATAAGATGCTTTTTGTGTGTATTTCCACTAGGCGCTTCAGAAAAACTATATGAGACATCGTATCAGCGAAGTTGAATTTTTAGTAAGTAGCCATAGCGGACTCGAGATATCGAATCTGGTCATAATCAATGTACAACAAAATAAGATGCTTTTTGTGTGTATTTCGACTATGCAATTCAGTAAAACTATATGAGACATCGTATCAGCGAAGTTGATTTTTTAGTCAGTAGCCATAGCCGACCCGAGAAATCGAATCTGGTCATAATCAATCTACAACAAAATAAGATGCTTTTTGTGTGTATTTCCACTAGGCGCTTCAGGAAAACTATATGAGACATCGTATCAGCGAAGTTGAATTTTTAGTCAGTAGCCATACCCGACCCGAGATATCGAATCTGGTCATAATCGAGCAATAGCAAAATAAGATGCTTTTTGTTTGTGTTTCCACTAGGCGCTTCAGAAAAACTATATGAGACATCGTATCAGCGAAGTTGAATTTTTAGTAAGTAGCCATAGCGGACTCGAGATATCGAATCTGGTCATAATCAATGTACAACAAAATAAGATGCTTTTTGTGTGTATTTCGACTATGCCAATTCAGTAAAACTATATGAGACATCGTATCAGCGAAGTTGATTTTTTAGTCAGTAGCCATAGCCGACTCCGAGATAATCGAATCTGGTCATAATCAATCTACAACAAAATAAGATGCTTTTTGTGTGTATTTCCACTAGGCGCTTCAGAAAAACTATATGAGACATCGTATCAACGAAGTTGATTTTTTAGTCAGTAGCCATACCCGACCCGAGATATCGAATCTGGTCATAATCGATCAATAGCAAAATAAGATGCTTTTTGTTTGTGTTTCCACTAGGCGCTTCAGAAAAACTATATGAGACATCGTTTCAACGAAGTTGAATTTTTAGTCAGTAGCCATACCCGACCCGAAATATCGAATCTGGTCATAATCGATCTACAGCATAATAAGATGCTTTTTGTGTGTATTTCCACTAGGCGCTTCAGTTAAACTATATGAGACATTGTATCAGCGAAGTTGAATTTTTAGTCAGTAGCCATACCCGACTCGAGATATCGAATCTGGTCATAATTTATCTACAGCAAAATTAGATGCTTTTTGTATGTATTTTGACTAGGCGCTTCAGTAAAACTATATCAGACATCTTATCAGCGAAGTTGAATTTTTAGTCAGTAGCCATACCCGACTCGAGATATCGAATCTGTTCATAATCAATGTACAGCAAAATAAGATGCTTTTTGTGTGTATTTCGACTATGCAATTCATTAAAACTATATGAGACATCGTATCAGCGAAGTTGATTTTTTAGTAAGTTGCCATACCCGAATCGAGATATCAAACCAGGTAATAATGAATCTACGGCAAAATAAGATGCTTTTTGTGTATATTTCCACTAGGCGCTTCAGTAAAACTATATGAGACATCGTATCAGCGAAGTTGAATTTTTAGTCAGTAGCCATACCCGACCCGAGATATCGAATCTGGTCGTAATCGATCTACAGCATAATAAGATGCTTTTTGTGTGTATTTCCACTAGGCGCTTCAGTTAAACTATATGAGACATCGTATCAACGAAGTTGATTTTTTAGTCAGTAGCCATACCCGACCCGAGATATCGAATCTGGTTAAAATCGATCTACAGCAAAATAAGATGCTTTTTGTGTGTATTGCCACTAGGCGCTTCAGTAAAACTATATGAGACATCGTATCAGCGAAGTTGAATGTTTAGTCAGTAGCCATACCCGACCCGAGAAATCAAATCTGGTTAAAATCGATCTACAGCAAAATAAGATGCTTTTTGTGTGTATTTCCACTAGGCGCTTCAGTAAAACTATATGAGACATCGTATCAGCGAAGTTGAATTTTTAGTCAGTAGCCATACCCGACTCCAGATATCGAATCTGGTCATAATTTATCAACAGCAAAATTAGATGCTTTTTGTTTGTATTTTGACTAGGCGCTTCATTAAAACTATATCAGACATCGTATCAGCGAAGTAGATTTTTTAGTGAGTAGCCATACCCGACTCGAAATATCGAATCTGGTCATAATCAATGTACAGCAAAATAAATGCTTTTTTGTGGTATTTACACTAGGCGCTTCAGTAAACTGTATGAGCATGATTAACGAAGTTTGATTTTAGTAGTAGCCATACCCGACCCGAGATATCGAATTGGTCCTAATCAATCTACAGCAAAATACGAATACTTTGTCACCCCTCGACTTGTATGTTTTAAATGGAGAAATAAAACTAGGGAATAAAGACTAAAATACTTACTATTCCCCGCTAAAACCGCCGCGGAGGCACACCAAATTTGGAGGTCGGGGTTTTAAAGTGCCGTCTGCTTTCACTTCACTTTCTAGGCACTCCCTGAGGTCCACTGGTAGTAGCCAGAGACGGAGACGATGATCGCCCATTTTCTCAGGCGGCGGATTTGGTGAATCTGAATATTTCAGTAGACGGATGTGGTGTTGCGCCTCGAGGCTGATGCTCCCAACGCGCTCTGCCTCCAACTGTCTTCCCAATCGGAATAAATCCCTGGAATCACCATCCCAACAAATTAGGCCAGATCAATCTTCCGTTCTAAGCAGGCGGTACCACCGAGGACAACAAGGAAAGTACTATCCAAATTTGGTAGTAGCTTTGTCTCGGTGATAAACTGATCCAGAAACGGAGTTTACACAAAAATATTAAAAAGCTGTGAAGCTTGCGGAGCTAGTGAAGCTAGATTCCTGCAAAATAAGTAACATATATATTTACATTATTTCCTATATAACAATAAGAGGAAGCGTTTTAAATAAACAAAAATAGTTCCACAAACCCAAGCCAATATAAGCAAATATCGAAACATAGGTACTTTTAGCTCGACGGCATCGTAACCCGGGACCCCGAGATCACAGTCCATACTATCAAC